>CATIWF010194993.1:0-33674 GCA_949630135.1 Balakata baccata
TATATATATATATATATATATACTATAACCTTTTGGTATCATGTTGTTCAATCTTTTAATATTCTCTCTTATCTCCTATCTTTATGCCCTATGTGATTGACCTTATGCTATACTTGCTTATATACTTTTTGATCTTGACAAAGGGGGAGAAATTGAAGAAAACATAAGCAAAATGTATAAACATAAAGGGCGAGAAATTAAAATGTAAGAACATAAAAGGGGAGAGATCTTTGGAACATGATAGATTGACTTGAAACTTGACATAATTGTTTTTGAACATGTTAATTTCATTTTTGGATGCTCAATTTTATTATTTTGCTCAGTTTGATTGTCAAAAAAAAAAGGAGATTGTTGACTTTATGGTGATTAATCTCTATTTTGATCTTGACAATCAAATTAAATGTTACTAATGTCTTCATCTAATATTGTTTTGATAGTGTACAAAATTTCAAATCAATTGGATTTGATTTACTTAAGGCAGGTTCCCCATTGGGAAAGACATGTTCCCCCTCAAGAAAAAAATGTCCTCCTCGGGAAAAAAGTTTCCCCCTCAGGAAGTGCTCGATTTCAGCATTCCAAAAGTTCCAGAAAGTTGTCCCTTCCGGGAAATTCTTGTCCCGACCGGAAAATTTAACTGAGACTAACCGTTAAAGAGCTATTGAAGAAAAAGACAAATCCAAAGCTACCACGTGTAAGACTCCAACAAATATATAAATTTTCCAACCAGGAAACATGGTTTCCTGATCGGAAAATTATCTCTGTCAGACAACTTTAGTCAATCCTTTTAGAACGTTAAAAATAGTTTTGGCACCATATGTAACGACTAATTGGAAGGTAAACACTATAAATAGACCTCCAAAAAGTCTTAGACAATAAGAGCTTGATTTTAAATGTGTCAAAACTCTTGCAATTTTAATTCTTATCTCTTTTGTAAGAAAGGTTGTAAGAAAGGTTGAAATAATAACATTAAACATTTGGGTATAGGTTGTAAGAGTGATTCTAGTGAAAAAAACTATTGTTTTAGTTGTGTATGAGCTTATTTAAAACACAAGGAGTTGGTTGTTGTGTGAACCATTAAAACACAAAGAATTTGGGTTCGATGTAAACTTTAAGAAAACACTTAGTTATGGATGAACTAGAAAAACTCTCTATTTTTAGAGTTAGCTAGAAAACTCTCTTGTAATATCAAGTTGAGATAGTAAAACTCCCAATTGCAATTGGAGAGAGTATTAGGGTTTGTTAACACCCAAACTTTTATAAATCCTTGTGTGCAATATTCTCTTTCTCCTTTATTTTCTATATTTTATTTGCACATTGCTCAAATACTCAAAGAAATTCATTAAGCCAAAAATTTCTATTTGGCACCAATTCAACCCCCACTTCTTGGTGCTCCATATTTCCAACTATAATTTTAGCAAAAATATGAGTAACATCTTCATAGTTCATTCTTAATTTTCACTAAGATAGATAAAAATACATATATATGTAGATCATTTGATATTTACAAAAAAATATTGCAAACCATAACAAAATAAGAAGCTAAATGGATTCTTGCTTGAACTTCTTGTCTGAAATGACCTACAAGAAATTAAATAAAAAGGAATTTTAATTGTTATTTAGTTTAAATTTATATAATACAAATAAAATAAATATATTATGATAGCTATGACAATTTATCATTTCCCAATTTTCAATCTATTATTTCAAGAGTAGTTATCTCATCAAATATAGCAGTAAATCAGACCTGCTATCATAGAAAATTTAGAAACAAAATATGGCATCAGTAATATACCCACGACACCGCAATCCCCTAACAAAATGAATAATAAACAATTACAACGATCAAACCAAATAATAGAATAGAGCAAAAAACCAGCAAAATCAAGTGTAAAATAATTTAAATTCTAAACAGAGATGAACTACAAACTAAAAGCATATACTAGAACAAACAGAGCAGTAGTGGTACAGGGCTACAGACTAAGAGGTTGAGACCAATCACTAGCGCCACTGCATGCATCATTAGCACCACTAAAGCACACAGGCCTTGTTATTGTAGCTACACTTCCCGCTAAAGCAAAGCTACCAGTTTTAACTTGAATAGCCAGTTGTTTAGCAGGACAAACTCCAGTTGCCACAATGAGAGACATAAAAGCATTCACTTACACGTCTAAGATCGTAAATTTGCCGCCTTTAAACTTATCATCCTACTTAATTACATGGTTCGCTTTATGTCAAATCAATTCCATATTTTAGTTACTAAACATGCATTATATGGGATATATCGTTCTTTGATTCTTCATACTTGCAGTTTCATGTGCTACAACAAATACAAAGCATAAATACTACTAACAATTATCTCTCTTCCCATCAAAGGTTCTTTTTTTTTCAAACAGTGGAATTTAGCATACAGAATCATGCATCAGTTTCACTGCTATAGAGAAAAAAACATGAAAATATGTCTCTGGAACTACTATAAATTAGATTCCTTTTCGGGCTCACCATTTAGTTTATAATCTTTTTGGAACTCAGAAAACTATATTCATGGATAGATTTAAAAATTAGCAGGAAATAAATACAAAACTCTGGCATACCTCAAGCACTTTATAGATTATCTCCATAAGCTTCCGCACAGTAACATAATCACCAAGCTATCCTTCCTGTAAAATATTTGAAGCTATAGGACCACCGCCATATGGACTTTGTGCAAATGCTAATTCAACTACCTCATCGTTCAAATCAGACCAACAGTGATAAAACAGCGGCCATTTTTTACAATTATGTTAACGGCTTGAAGCATAACAATGAATGTCTCGAAAGTATATCAATGGAGGAAACAGAAGAGTCTACCTGTCTGCCCTTACCCATCAATGCTCCACTCCATCTATTTACCCCACTACAAATTGCCATATTTACTACTTTTTTTAGCCAATAATCTCTAGTAATTCAATCACCACTACCAATAATTAGTTAAGTTCAGAGATTGGAGCAAGAGTGGAAACTAAGACACCACAAGTAGGAGCAAAAGTTCCAGCGAACTCAGATTTAGTAGGTTTTTTAGCATCAGGTCCTCCCATAGCACAACAATCCCCTTAATATGCTTTTATATACAGTAAAGCGATGAAGGTTAGGCCTAGATTGTCATATAGAGATGATCCTTTGAATTGAAGGGCACTTTAATTACAGCAACCCACTTAAGATTTTTCTCCAAACAATACCTGTTGAAATATTCGAACACGTGCTAACTCAGTGAGTATTCCACTAGCCTCATTACGATGCAAAGCCCTAAAATCAGCAAGCCGAATGGGAAGTTCTAGAAACACAAAGCAATGAGGACAAAGATGCAACGCAAGCAAAAGAATATTATGAGAAAACTACAGTAGAAGTTGTAAGTCAAATTTTCCAAGGCAAAGATACAATCTAAGATTCTCATAATTAGCATGTACAGAGTAAGTAAATATGCAACTTATTACCAGATTTTACATAATACTTCAAAATTTACAAACATTATGCACAAACTAAGTAACCACTGAATTAAGATTTCCCTCATAATTTCACTGTAGTTGCAAACATAAAGATAGATAAAATTGAATCCATACAGCAGGTATTAGTTAAGTTCTATATGACCTAAGGAAGAGAGTGTGTGCGAGAGAGAAGCAGATATATCATTATAATGCATTGGTGTTAGAATCATATGATTCTCTATTCAAATCGTACAATTCAATTTTATACCCCCAACATAGTGATTTGAACCCATAGGGTAATATTGTACCTATATGGTGACTGAATCAAGCAAGCTGAAAGTGAATCAGGTGAATTTATATGAACTTATAGATCTAGTTAAATTTATAGGGCTCTAAGATCCCAAAACTTCAAATTTTTACATTTAATGACTATCATAAAGAAAGAGAAATTTAATAGAGAGAACTAATGACATCTTTAATTTTAACAATTTATGTATTTAAGAGAAACCCTATGAAAGATTCAAATTTTAGGGACAACAAAACTGAAAAAGAAATTTGGATATCTTGTCTTTCCCCAAAAAAATCTTAAAATAAAATAAATGTCTCAACCTCATATTCACTAAAGTAAATATTTCCAAATGGAATTAGAATGATATGGAATATTTTGCTTGCTACATCTAAAGGGAAAACTTGGCAAGCCTAATATGTGCAAAGATTAACAATGCATTTGTACAAAGAAAACAAAAAAAGTTATGTACTCTGATGAAATTTCTCACCTATAAAGTCTCAAAGATGAAATTTTAAGTTTACAGCAAGTATTTTGCCCCTTAACTTTCTGGTTTAGTGCAGATTATTTCTCCTTAAATTTTTTTTTTCATTAGTTGAATGAGTCTGTAAAAATATCTAATGTTAGTTGAGAGTTTTTAGCCATTTTAATTAGTTTTCTTGTAAGCATATAATAGGCAGAACCAATTCTAGAATAAAAAAGCAATAGATAGCTCAAAGTCTCTACAAATTTGTGTCTCATTTACTTGTAGAACCTATGTTCTTAATATTCTGCTAGTCTAATTCCCAACATGAGAAGTGCTACCTACATTTGCTCCTTAGTCGACCACTGCTAGCGTAATGAACAATATTAAGCAACTAAAGACTATCCTTTTCGGCAGCTGACACCCACTTGATAACCATCGACGATGAATCCATGTTTGCACTAACAACGATGGCCTGGACCATCAGGAGTATGAAATTTCAAACAATAAGCATGGTCAGAACAATATTGCAATTTCTTATAGGCCACCACAACAGATCCATGACCAGAATTTCTAAGGACACACTTGAACCATTCTCAAGTCTTTAAAAATAAAAAGCAGACGAAAGAAACCATTCTTAAGTCCTTAAAAATAAAAAGCAGACGAAAGAACAGAATTAGAATATTGAAAAAGAAGGAAACGAGGAAGAAATTAGAAACCTGGGAAGAGATGATAGATATCCTTTGTCTGTATGAACTTTGATTGTTATTCTTCGAACAAGGACCTGGTGCTTTTTGGCTTTGATTCGCTGCTGTGACGGTGGCAGAGGAGGAGGAGGAATGTTAAGTTTAAGCTCTGTGGTAGGAATAGGAATGAGACTTTTTGAGTGACACAGAGCATCAAGTTTATCTTCTTTTTTTTTTTATATATAAGAAAAATTAGAATTGGTGGAAAAAGGTTCTTGCTAAAGTTTTTAGTCTAATAATGATAGAATTTGGTATAAACTTAAAATTGTCTCATTAAAAGTCAAGTTTTTAATTAGGAAATTTTTTGCCCTCACAGTTTGCACAAACTATGTGTTTAATGAGAGGTTTTTCCTACCTCATTAATTTTTCATCAATAAAAATTGTTTTTCTTGTAGTGGAAATTAAGATTGTATATTGTTCATTTGAAAAATAAATTACACATAATTTTACAAAGCCGTTTAAAAAATTGATGCATTTTTCAAGCTGATGTACATACTCGAAGTGACCAGATTAAGTTTAAGGACGTTTGCAAAAATTAAACTTGATTTAATAATTTTTTTTTAAAAAGGCCAAGTTATTACAAGTTGACACCTTTATATCCATAACAAGTTGGCAATTTAGACAACTTTGATTGCTATATATACGACTCCTTAGCCATTTTACGGATATGTATAATTGAGTAAAAATTGGAGTTAATTTCATCAATGTCACAAATTTCGTTCTATTTGCTGCAAAATTAGAAAAAAAATTTTGTCCCACAAAAAGACCAAAATTTTTTTATTTTTACAAACATCACTTCTAGCCGCTTTTGTTGAATCAACAATTGAAAAATTTGATGTAACATCTAATACGAAGTCAGATTTATTGTCATGTCATGCTAGTTCATACAAAAATTTCACGTAACCACAAATCTAAATAATTGGTAGTATTATCTTTCATTTATCTTTAAGTTAATTTCATATGTCATTATAGAATTTATATCATAATTGCAATTTAGTTATGAACAAATTTTAATAAAAAAAAATACCATAACGTTTTGAAAATCAAAACAGAAATTTGAGTACAATTAAGAAAAATTAAAAATGAATTTTTCTTCTTTTGACTGAAATGCAATTAGAGTATCATTAAGTTTAATAACTACAAATGAAATTAACTAAAGAGTAAATAAGTGACATGTTTCTTCTCTTTTTGTCCACATGACACTTTCATGTGAATATCAGACGTATCAATCGAAGTTATGATTATGTTTATGTGTCATTCTACTATAATATGGCATGATTTGGCATCACATAACATGTTATGTCATTTTTCTATTGCTAACTCAATAAAAATGGTTCGAAGTAATTTTTGTAAAATAAAAAAAATTTTAATATTTTTGTAAGATGAATTTTTTTTATATAATTCTGAATTAAGTTGAGTAAAGTTTAGTGACTATTTGTAAAATTAATCCATACAAATTGTGAGGGATAGTTAGCGTCAATAAGTTAATGCATAACGAATTTTGAGCTACTAATGTTTTGTAAAAATTTATGTTTCTTTTTTTAAAATTCAATAAAATTTTGATTGTGTATTATATTCAACCTTAATTGCCAAAAAAGGAAAAAAAAAGGAAATTGACATAAGTGTAGCTGTAAGTATGCAAAATACCATAAACATTACGGGCAATACTTATTGTCATAAACATATGTCAAGCTAAACAAAATCTCATATTAAGTCAACTAAAATCTCAAAAGTAATAAAACTAATAAAATAGTTGCTTTTATGGTAAACTATCACAACTGACTTAATTTTAGACGTGTGCTCAGTATTTACCACCCATTAGATTTCATAATAAACGAAAAAATTAATTTAACCCATCAATCATTTAAACCCATAAAAATCTATTGACACTTTTTTTTATGAAAAAAAATAAATCGATACTTGGATTTTTAATTTTTTTTTTACCAATCTGTCAATCAATCATTCCTTTTTATGTTTAATATCAAAATGAATTACTTAATCAAAATATATACCATAAAATATTCATATTCCTCTCAATTTTCAGTTTCATCTTATTTTTTATTTTTATTTTTTATTTTTGCATTAATGCTTAAGTTAGTAAAAATGATAAATAAATTATTAGTATAGTGAAATAATCGCTATCTTTTCCATTAATGTATGAGTTGGTAAAAAAGGATTAAATTTTTTTTATATAAAATTATTTAAATTATTTCCATTAGTGGTGTCATATTTACTTTTATATATATATATATATAATTTTTTTTATTTTAAAATTATTTAAATATTTTATTATATAATTTTTCTAAGCAGTTTATAAATTATAAAAAATCTGAAATTATATTTTTAAAATAACAATAAATTTATCAAACAAATTATTTTATTTTATATATCTAGTTTATATGAAGGTTTATATATATATATATATATATATATATGCATAAGTGAATAAATGTCTTACGGTTTCAAAAATTAGAACTAATAAAATGAGAAAAATCATGTGTTCTTAAATAACATTCAAAAACTAAAAAGTATATTTGAATTATATATTTGTTATATGTTTATTTTATTTTTATTATTCATTTATTGCTGGAGATTAAAACTAATAAAACCTATCATGGTCATTAAAAAAACTGTAGAAAATATCTTTGTTTTTAAAAAACTATCAACAATATTTCCATGCTGCATCTCTTTTCAATAGGAAAACTTCTCTAGTTTCATTACTAAGGATGCCTTCATCTTCTTGTTCCAACCCTTTTCCTCAAAAGCTATAGTCTCATTGGTCACAAGATAACAAGCCTTATATAGCATCTCATATGTTCCTTTCCCAATTTTCTTCATTTTCTCATATTGCATATTTGAAAGAACTGTAAGTAAAATTGACAAGGAGCAAACAAAAAATCAAAATAGACAAATCATGCTCACAATTAAAACTTTGGCTTACCTACTCTATCTAACAGTAATCAAAATATAAAAAGTTAAAGAACAAAAAATTCACAGACATATTTGCACTTTGCATTTGTACAAAATAATTTGAATAACAAACAAACAACATCAGAAACAGAAAAATGCACAAAACAAAAAATTCAAACTCATTTAACCTCAGATTTTGCTTGCCTACTCCATCTAACAGTAATCAAAATATAAAAAGTTAAAGAACAAAAAATTCACAAATCCAAACCCATTTGCACTTTGCATTTGTACAAAATAATTTGAATTACAAACAAACAACGCCATAAACTAAAAATGCACGAAACAAAAAATTCAAACCCATTTAATCTCATATCTACATACAAATATGCATTTTATGCACTATATATACCAATGATGATGGGGTATATTGCAATTTATCTCAAAAGTTTTTGTCTCTTTGGGAGAATTGAAAGTAGCGACGAAAAAATGAAAAAAGCAACATGATCTATGTGATCCTCAGTAGAAGAAGAAATCAAAGCAACAATTGAGGTGTCATTTCAACTACACCCACCACAACTAGATCTCTCTTCATGCTAGCAAATTAACAAAAAATCACTAAAAAAAAATTTAAGAACCAATAGTAATAGAAGTACATAACACAAAGAGAAATCAAATTAACAAAGAAGTGGTTGATTCAAGGGTTTCGAAAGGGAGCAATGCTTAAATACATAAGAATCAAACAAGTGCATGAGGAATTGGAAATTAAAATTGATTTTGAAGGAAATGCAAATTGAAAGGGGTAATTAGAGAGAGAGAGAGAGAAAAGCAAAATGAATCAATAGAGAAATGACTAAGAGAAATTGAATCTAATCAAAAGAAAGAAACAAGGAAGGAGAGGAAAGCAAAAGAGGATGTATTTGTTGATTTGAAACTTAGAGAGAGGGGAAAACAAAAGAGGATGGATTGTTGACCTAAGGAAGCAAACTGACCAAGTAGAGATAGAGAGGAAGGAGAGAAATAACATTTAAATTACAAATCTGCTAAGGGCAGTGTAAATAAGTTTAAACAAGTGTGTTGCTTTTGGTATTTTGAAAAGTCACTGATATTATAGTAATTACATTTTAAAATTTGTCGGGTCATTTTCTCAAGAGAAATTAAATTAACAGAGAAGCGGTAGATTCAAGGGTTTCGAAAGGGGACAACACTTAAATAAATGAAAATCAAACAAGGGCACAAGGATTTGGAAATTAAAATTGATTTTGAAGGAAATGCGAATTGAAAGGGGCAGTTAGACAAAGAGAGAGAGAAAAGTAAAATGAATTAACAAAGAAATGACTAAGAGAAACTGAATCCAATTAAAAGAAAGAAACAAAGAAAAGGAAAGAAAAAAGGATGAATTTGTTGATTTGAAACAAAAAGAGAGAGGAAAGCAAAAGATAATGGATTGTTGGTCTGAAGAAGCGAACTAACCAAATAGAGATAGAAGGGAGGGGAGAGAGAATATTTAAATTACATGTTGCCCAAACAATCACCAAGAAAGGGAATGAATTGATGGGAAAATAAAATTTTTTGCACACACAAGGAAGCTAAAAATATAGAAGAGATAAATATACGAATTTTATAGAGGTTCTGATGTTAACTAATTTTACTCCTCTCCCCAATTTCAATTGAGTATTTACTAATCTAACCACTTATATTACAAATGGAGTTTTAACTAGCTCACTCTCAACTAAGTGTTTTACTAAGGCTAATACTCAATCCAAATTTCTCTTGTATTTTTATAGTTTACACAATAACCAATTCTTTATAATTTGGCTCACACTACTCAATTACAAGATAACTCAAGTGTTCGAAAAATAACACTTAAACCCTTACACAAACAATTAATAAAGATTAAGAAAATAAATTGTAAGAGTTTTGATACTTAGAAAGTAGTTGAATGAATTAAATGGCCTTTTGGTAAAATATTTATACTGATTACCCATCAATTAGTAATTACAAATTAGTGTCGTAATTCTTTCTAATATTTTTTTTATAAGTGCATTAAATGCTGTCTGTAGAGAGGAGTTTCCGGTTGGAAACATAGATTTCCTGATCGGAAAATGGCATATTTTGACACATGACATTTTTTGGTTGGCTAAACCCTCCAACAGCTAATTCCTATACAATTTTTTCGGTCGGAACTCCTAGTGTCCCGGTTGGGACTTGTCTGATGATTCCATAGTCGAGGACTTGGGTCTGTTGGCCTTGAGTGCTTCTCCGTCGGGACTTCAGTTAGTTTGACTTTGGTCGTTTTAACTTTATGATGACGAGACACACTTTGGTGGTGTCTCCTTTTCAACAATCATGTTTTTTTCAATTTCTCAATCGGACTATAATATATCCCGGTCTGGAAATAGTATGTCCCGGTCTGCTTTGGCTTCTAGAACTTTGGAAGATTAGAAAGTATTTGGAAGATTAGAAAGTAATATTTTCCGATCTGGACATACATTTTCGGGTGTGTACTTGAGTTCCAGTCGGGAGTTTCGCATTTCCAGAAAATGCTTGATTTGTTCAATGATGAATTTATAACCAAATGTGCTGAAACTTTGAACATTATCAAAACAATACTCAATGAAAATGTTAGTAACAATTAATTTGATTGTCAATATCAAAATAGAAAGCAATCACCATAAGATTAACTTTACAAATTTGGAAAAGATAGTGGAAATAAGTTTAAATAAGTGTGCCACTTTTGGTATTTTGAAAAGAGAAATGCAATTTGTTATAATACTTTTTGTCCCAACTAGTATAAAATACTTGTAATTTTAATACAAGTTGAGTAAAACACGTGAGTGGGTGGATAGTTTTAATTTATATAAAATACTTGTACTTTTAATACAAATTGAGTAAAATAAATGAGTGGATAAATATAATATAAGTATTTTATATTAATTGAGACATAATATTTCTCTTTTAAAAAAATAAGAAATACTTTTAATGCAACTAATATAAAATATTTATATTTTTAATGCAAATTGAGTAATACAAATGAATGGGTGGAAAGAAATGTTACTTGTCAACTACAATAAAATTATGAGCGGAATCATTTTCTCACCAAAAAAAAAAAAAAAAGAAAAATTTCAAAATTGAAATGAAGCCTCTCATCGGCCCAAAGAAAAACCGAAACCCGGAGCTTCCAGCCATTATCCATTCCCTGCAGCAGGCAACTAACCCTAAATTGAGTGCTAACAAAAACAGCTCGGGTTTCTGTATCCTTACCTTATAGCTTTGCCGTTGTTCATAGCTTCTGTTGATTCTCGTGTTTTCTGCTTTTACGAGCAGATTATTTAGAAAGTCAAGTATGGGTTACACAAACGAACAACTGCTTGCTCGCTTGAAGGTTTGCCTCTTCATATTGGTTTTATTGTTTTCAATTATTTGACCGGTTGAATAATTCCGATGGTTTCTTCTTGAATTGATCTGGGTTTCCTTTGTTTCTCTTTTTACTGTCATAATTTTCATTTCATGATCATTTATGAGAATATTTGGTTATGGGTATTAGATTCTTGATTAAATGTTGAACGATATAATAAGCTTGTCAGCATTAATTGTTCTAATAGAGGTAGATATCGACATATCATTGTTTATAATTAAGTTGAGCACTTCCTCTCTGCTCGATCCAGTGTATTGCAGTTTTTCTCTCTTGTTGTGGCTCAACTTTGTTAAGTATAGACAATTAGCTTGTTAGTGTGTTGTTCTGCTTCAACTTGGTTTGGGTACTTCTACCTAGTAGGGAGAGGTTTTGTCGTGTTATTTTTGAATTTACTTTGTATCGCAAAAATGATCATCATCCTGGATGGACCTCTTTGTTATAGTATTTGCCTAAAGCACAGTTAGATTGCTTATTACATATAATTGGATAAATTATTAGTACTTTTTCTAGACGTTGTGAGTAATCTGGAATTAAAATCAAAGCGGATTCTACTTGTTGGAGAAGCAGAAATGGTTCAGGAAATGCTTTATAAGAAAATTTCACTAACTAAATTTGCAAGTTCACGACATTGAGGGATTTTGGAAATGAATACAAAATATATGTTAGCTTGTGTAGGTTAAGAGTGACAATTCTTCTCCTTTGGTCATGAGCTATAATTACTTCAGTGAATTGTTATGGAAAAGTGATTGTTCTGTATGACCTTTTACAGCCTTTCTTTTAGTGAAAATTGCTCATGTTGATCAGATCTATCTTCTGAACTCTTTCAATTAATCTCAGTATTGGTTTCTTTTTAGGAGCTTCAAATCGATTTTGCTCAGTATGAACATCCTACTGTTTTGACTGTTGAAGCCCAGGTAAAGGTCATTTGAGCACTCTGTATTTTTCAACACTCACACATTATATATGGGACTAATGATGCATGGAAATGCCTTATTTATTCAGGCAAAATATATTGGGGATAAAGGAGGCAGTCTGAGTAAAAATTTATTATTGAAGGTAAGATTTAATAATGATTAAGTGTTTAGTTGCTAATTATTTTAACAGAATAGTGATAGCCTTATAGATTTTTGTATTTCTTTTCTGCAATAATTGCTTGCGCTTGTATGCAGGACAAGAAAAGTAGATTCTATGTTGTTTCTGCGTTGGCGGATACCAAAGTAGATATGAAAGGTGAACAAAATTTTCTAAATTTTCATTTGTTCATACTGTTTGAGATGGTACAGGCTTGCTCTGTTTGTGCTTGCCTAAGTTTGAATTTCTGATGTCTTTAAGGCTGAGCAGTTTTATCTCAAAGGCTTGGTTTGGGAAAAGGAGGTATAAGAATGGCTCCTGAAGAAGCATTGACTGAGATACTTCAGGTAGTATTCTACTCCTAAGCATGTGAATCTAATTGTAATGCATACTAATCAAGTGTTTCTTTTTTTTTTTTTCAAATTAAAAGATCATGTATATTTTGCTTCTGTTAATCCTTACGCAATCTGCAAGTTTGATTGACATTCATTATCTGATGTTGTGTTTTTGTTTTTCGAGGTTCCACTGGGTTCTGTTACCCCATTTGCATTGATGAATGAGTCAGCGCGGTAATGCATTAAATCTATTTTGCTATCAACATATTTTTTACCTATTTTTCCCAAGTCATTATGCACTTGCTCTACCCTTCATATACCATATTTCTATCTTTGGGCTCAATTAATCTTGTTCATTTTAAATGATTAAAATGTTATGCAGGTTTCTTCTTCTTGCTGACATTCCAAATTGTTGAGCAATGTTCCCTATCCAGTAGGATATATAACTCTTATGTGTTAACCTTTTACTTCAAGCACACCTTAAGAAACCAATTTTTAATTTAAGACTATCACACACCCTGGGCATTGATCAGGACATAATACAGATGAGTCATAAGAGATCAGGATTGAAAGTAGAAGAATTGCTAGGACTTCAGAAGTTCTTTCTATGTTATCTAAGTGATGGATGGTGGTGGAGGTAGTAATGTGTTGGGAGGAAAGTTTCTCCACTCCAAATTTTATGGTGCTTAATCTGAGGTTTGTATCTGGTTGAAGCAATTGAAATGATTGATTTACTCAAAATCTTGAACTTGGCTGAACTAAACTGAAACTTTATGAGAACTAAAATGTGGTTTGGTTGGTTATTGAAATTGATGTAGTTTTTCCTGCAAAAATTTAGATTCACTTCACTGTTATTGGCATATGATTTGGTTTCTTTCTTCTTTTTTTTTGGTAAAAAAGGTGTGGACTTATTTTTGGGTTTGTGTAGGCATGTCTCACTCTTGCTGGATAAGGGATTTAATACGCAGGAGTATTGCTTCTTTCATCCGCTATCTAATGATATGTCAATCTGTAAGTTCCTACAAATTTTTCCTTCTCTTTTTTGGTTGAGGATAGGGGAGTTTGTCTATGGGTTGCATAGTTGTTTTTTCTCTCTTTTCTTGGAATCCATTTTATATTTCTTTTAGTTGAAGTGTTTGCTCTTGGGAAATATCTGGTACAATTAGTTTCGTCCATTTAAATATTTATGTGCCTGGATAATTTCTCTTCTTGAATATATAAGTTGTCTGATATGGGATTTTCTAACTTACTGCTTTAACCAGCATAGTATTCCATGGGCATAGAGCTTGATAAGATTAAAAAGGATTGTATTGAAAAATCAGAGGAATTTCGTATTAACTAGCATGGAACTTAAAACTTACTTTTCTTTTTTTTTTTTAACACCATAGATATCACTAATCCAGTATTTGCCCTAGGTCAAGCACTTTGTTGAAAATTGTCAACTCTTAATTAAAAGTTGCACAAAGTTCATGTGCCAGATTCTGAAAACAACGTTTGAACAAGGCAGAATTAGGATTGGATTTATTGGATTTTTTGAACAGTAAAATGAATAAATTTGAAATCTGAAATAAAGATTAAGGAATAAAGATATCGTATGAACAAATTCCTTCTATCTCGACTTTAATCCAAGTCTTGTGCAAAATTAATTAAAAAAAAAAAATTGAGCTGGTATATTTTTCAATTATGTTTGCTCATTTAACCCAAGAAATCTTCCATATCTAAAATATTACTGAATTTGAATCCGTTCTGTTACATTTGATTTTCTAATTAATTATACTAAATTCAATCCTCCATATGTATCTCACTTCATATTCATATGTTTAAAGAGACGGAACAGTTTTGGAAAAACAAAAAATTAAAATAGTTTTTTATTTTTATGAAACTAAAAGTTGAAAATGTCAAATGATATGGAATGTACCCTTAGTTTCTCATGGTTTTTGGGACCTTTGTTTTATTTAACTTAGTAACTATTAATAATTCTCTATTTTCTAGAAGACATGTCCTGATGTTTCATATGTTTATGTATATTTTCTTAAGCTCTTCATGCTCGTGATCTTGACAAGTTTCTTAAATCTATTGGGAGAGAGCCCTCATATATTGACTTGGAGGTAATTAAGAGCTCATTTTGTAGTTGGTAACCCTAAGAAGACTATGTCTGTTCAGAATTTTATATACATAAATATATTTTTTCCAATTTTTGTAGGCTAACCCACCTGTAGGAAAGGATCAACCTCCTGATCTGGCAGTTTTTGTTCCATCTGATTCCATTTTTCTGCTAGAAAAGGCAGCTTCTCCAGGTCATACTGAAATTCCTATATCTGCAGATAAGAAGTCCACAGCTGCTGCAGGTATTCATGGTAAATGTGGTTCTACCTTTTTTTTTTTTTTTTTTACATGGTGGTGGTAGGCATTATAGGCATGGGGTTTCTTCCTTGACTGTTCAACATCTGTATTTCTCTCCTTTCATTGCAGAATGTTAAATCATTTTGAGAATTAGTTTTACCATCATTATTCTGGGTGTTAATCCTTCATGCCCCTTATTTAGTCATTTGATGAACTAGTTACAAAAAATCATCACTGAAAAAGAGAATTAGAATTAAGTACTGGCTGCAAATGTATGCCATGGATAATACTGCAATTTTCCATTGAAGTTTTTGAGCTGTTCAGCCAAGAATGTTTTTCATGCTTATAAAAATTTTTTGTTGGAAATTCATTACAGAATGTCTTAACTAATTGGGCATTAAGAAATTCTTTAGATTGACTGAACCAAAAATAAATTATAAATCAACAAAAACATGCTTATGATCTTTTTCCTTTTCAAAAGAATCTTTTGTCTTATTTATGAAATAACAGCTTAGTTCAGTTATGTAAGATATACATTTTGTTTCATTTGAGCGTTTTTTCGTTCAGTGGCTTTTAGTTGATCCATAATTCATCATATAGTGTGTGCTTGCTGCAGTAAAATCAACCAAGCTGCCTGGTGCTGTAAAAAATATTAGAGACAAGTCAGCCGTTGCTGCACGTCAGCCAGGAATTTTCTCTGATGCTGAAATGTTTGTGGAGGAGATTCTGAATAAAACGTCTAATCTTTTGCTTTCAGAAGTAAGTTTGATACTGTTCTTCTCTTCTCTTCCAAGTTCCAACGTCAATCATATTTTGAGTTAGGCACAATTGTTTCTGCAGATTAAAGACGACTCTATCAAGCAACATGGTGAACATCTGGGAGTCGTGGTCGCTGACAGTGTTAGAAAGCATCTTAGCTTAGATTTGAAGAGCCTTGCTGTGAGTAACCATTATTTCTTAAGTAAAATTTACTCTCAGGTGATTATAGCTTCTACATAAGAAAGTCTGGTTTCTGCATGCACATGTTTCTTGTCTTAATGATGATTTGCATAATTTCTTATGAAGCATGGTTTTTGTCTAATTGATGATGTATTTGATTGTCGAAGCATTTTAATGTATTAATAATATTGCTATGTTCATGATGGTGATTTTTATTGTAGATAATGTTCAAGAACACGGCCTATGCACAAGGGTTTTATGCTGGTACTCATCATCATCCCAAGCCCTTATAAACTTGTTCACCGTGGTTAGATGAATCAAACCAAAAGTTAGTTATGCAACTACATTTAAACATTTTTTCAGCAGACCAACTTTTCTGAGTATTGTATGATCTACACTTTCCAAATTGGTTATGGTTTTTGATTGATGGTAGTTTTGTCCTTTGGCTTTGTTTGCAAAGCTAGCAATTGATTGTCTACAATTACTTGTGATCAAACATGAGCAATTAGTTCCCTGTTAATGGTTGCAACTGATGGTGAATTTGTTAACTAAGGGCATGTTCGGTATTATTTTATAGGGTAAATTATTAGGATACCCTTGATGTTTGGTTAAATATACTAGTTAGTCTCTTCATTTTTGGAAATACATTATAAAATCTCAGGTTTTGTTGAATATACTAGCTAGAGAAATACATTATAAAATATTTCAGGTTTGGTTTAATATACTAAAAAGACCATCTGTTAATTTTGAATGGAATATTTTGTTAATCAACTAAAAAGACCAAATATATCTTTATTTATATTTTGATGAATTTGACGTTTAGTTAAACTAAAAAATACATTAAAAAAAAAGAACAAATTTGACATTTTAGTATCAAGTTGATGACAATAAAATATTTTTTTGGTATTTTTTTGATATTTTTTAAAATAAAAAAAGAATGACGAATTTGACATTTTGTTTGCTTTTAATGAAAAAAATAAACGGAAGGGCTAGATAATGTGTTAAACCAAAAATGAGAGATTTTATGATTTATTTCAAAAAATAAAGGAGTTAAGTATTGTATTCAATCAACCTTCATAATTTATCCTATTTTATATTTATTTTCTCTTTTTTTATTCACTTTATGAAAACTATTTTATATTTTTAGAAACTTTTGCGAGATCATGAATAATTTTTGACAACCAGTAGTTACTACTGTCCTGTAGCCTTAGTAAAGAAGAGCCATACGTTTTTACTCTTACCTTGTTTATCAGAGAACAGAATCTGCCTTACCCTTATACCAGCTGTAATCGAGGAAGACGTCTACTTGCATATCCATCGTATCAGCTGCTAGCTTGAGTGAGGATTTTCCCATGAAATCGGTGCTGGAAACTTTTGGTGCGGGTCTCAGTGTATCACCTTGGCTCAGCTACCCTGAACAGTAACTTAGCAGGATTACAAGAGAAGAGTAGTTTGGTTGGTAGTACATGAAAAGTTGTTACTGATTATCTGTCCTTTCCTTTGGTCGAGTCTACAAAGCTCCCTTTGACAGCTAAGAATGAGGAACGGACATGGATGCTGGCAAGCTATTATCCGTAAACACCCACCATTGTTTTAAACTCAGTGGTGAAAGGGTTTTGCATACAATCAATATTCACTTCTCCACCAGATGGAAGAACACTGAGTGGAAAAATAAAGCAGGATCATGCCTGTTTTTCCTGGCCTGGGGGTTCAAGGAAGATTAGTTGAATAGCCAAAGGTGAAAATTCAGTCTCTATCGAAGTCGATGAAATCCCTTTTCACTGATTTGTCTAATCTTGAGGATAGTGCGTCTAAGAGGACGTTTTTGCTAATCTGCTAGTGGTGAGAAAAAACAGTGGTGGATACATCCAAGACCAGTTCAAAGATGGGGACTGAGCTATGGTGGGAGAATGGGAGTTTCCCGTAGAAAGGAATTTAAGAGGTGAGAGAATGAACTGGTGGCCGGTGAAGGAAGGAATGAGGACCAATGGAAAAGGTTCATATCTGAGATTATTGAGAGGATTAAAATATAATAAAAAAATATAACAATAAGTTTTAGTTTAATGGTATTGATTTGATAACCAAGACTGTAATTCTCAAGTTTGGATCTTACACTGCAGTACTAAAATTTCATTACGATTGACTCCAAATTTGTATATGTAGTCATTTGATTTTTCTTTTTCAACTATATAGTAAACTAGATTTATGCCAGATAGATCCATTAAGATGTAAAATGTTCTCTCTTAAATTTTAAAAGTGTTTCTAAGATTTATCGCGGTTGTTATATACTTTAGGTGCTAATTTCAAATTTTTATATACTTGTTATTCATGTTATTCAATCTATAAATTGTTGCAGGATCAGTAATTAGTAGTTTAATTGGTTTTTTTATATTGAGGGTGAAAATAGGAGATGATGCACTTGTTTAGTTTAATTTTTATTCTCAGGTTTTAGTAGTACAGTTGAGTGTTTCATCTTTGTTTACTTATTTGCCAAAATTTGTAAAGAGTTTTCATAATTTTAGTTAATTTAAATATATAAATGTTTAATATATTGGATTAGCTTAAGTATGGTTACTGTTTTTAAAATATATATATCAGCATACATATTTCAATTGCATTGCATGCATTGAAAAATTGAAATCCATTCGTAAATAATATATATATAATTGATAAAAGAATCAAGATATAGTTTTGTGTTTCAACTAAATTTCTAACAAGTGAAACATAATTTTTTTTTTATAAAATGTATTTATTTTCAAGTGTATCTATTTCATTTTAATTAAGGGCAAATTACATAAAAAAAAATCTTAAACTTTTATTTTTCTATTAAAATAATTATATTTTTTATTTTCTAACTTTTAAATGTACTTACTTTTAATTTTATATCAAATATAAGCAGAATTTAATTTGATTGGTCAGTAACGTAACAATCTGTGTAACATCCCTTTATACTACTGTATTATACGTGTCTACCTAGTTTCTTCACTTGTATATCTCGTAGAAAGTTATAAATTATTTTAATCTTAATCTATCAAATACTCTAAATACCCATATATTGCAAAGACACGTGCAAACATCTAGCAATATGTGAGTGCATAGATGTAATTTTACCAACGTGATATAGAGCTCTTGGTTGTTGTTCTGTATATGGACCACATTATTTTATGCTAGCTTTATCTGCAGTCTGCTTCTGGCGAGTCTATAGCTCCCTTACAGGAGAAACAAACAATCCCCACACTAAGTAAATGCTTAGAGTGGTGCATGCTTTTTAGAAATATAATTCAGAATAATAAAATACAGAAATATAAATCTTAACATATAACACATCATTATTACAAATAAAAATAAGAATTAATAAAGTTATAAACAAATATAAGATTCAATATAAAATTTATTAATGATAATAGTTATATGTTGAACTTTAAGGGATATTTCCGTTATTTTGATGATCACAAATAATTATGCAATAAAATTTAATTATTTCAAATATATAAGTTTTAAATAGGTAAATTATAATCAAGTTAAGCACTTAAAAGAGCTTTAGAAATTAATATTTGATTATAAAAGGCTTCAAAAAAATACACTTGAGGCCTAGCTCAAGTGGTAAGAGTATCTGCTCTTGGAGATGAGATCTTGAGTTTGAGTCTTCTTTCTCGCACTATATGTGATTTCGTTTTTATAGCGAGTGCAATAAAATAACTACCTCCTGTTGTATAAAGTACAGCCCGTCGGACCTTTTGAATGTGTTTATGAAGTATTACCTCTCTTTAGCACAAAAAAAAACGCTTCAAAAGAAATGTTTCACCCTCATGCTTCATGATTATGAAGGCTTTTGTCATGATCATAAAAAAGTTCATGACTATGCAAAAGTTCATGACCACAAAAAATTTTGTTACGACTATGAAAATTTTGTCTGAGACGAGCAAATTGATCCAGAAGCTTTTACTACCAAGTCAAAATTCATGGCTGTGAATGACTCCTTCATGACTGTAAAAAAAAAAAAAATTTCATGACCATGATAATCGAGCGGAAAATTTAATTTTCAAGTGCCAAAATACTTAATGACCGTAAACAGATGTGTCATGACCTTGAATTTAGGCACATACCTCATTAATGAGGTAGTTCAACGGTTATAAATGCAATAAATATACCCCAACGGCTACAATACTTCAAGAGAGTATAAATACTTCACATTTATGACTATATGGGATTAGAGAACAATTGATCAAGTGCAAACATTAATTTTTTCAACTACCTCTTTTTCTCTCACTCACTTCTACATTGTATTTTTGTGAGAGCTCAATTATTCTTGAGTTCTTTAAGTTGTTGAGTGATTTCAACTACCTCTTTTTCTCTCACTCACTTCTACATTATATTTTTGTGAGAGCTCAATTGTTCTTGAGTTCTTTAAGTTGTTGAGTGCCAAAATGCTTAATGACCGTAAACAGATGTGTCATGACTGTGAATTTGGGCACATACATCATTAATGAGATAGTTTAATGGTTATAAATGCAATAAATGCACCCCAACGGCTACAATACTTCAAGGGAGTATAAATACTTCATATTTATGACTATATGGGATTAGAGAACAATTGATCAAGTGCAAATTACTTCAAATCATTATTATACATTAATTTTTTCAACTACCTCTTTTTCTCTCACTCACTTCTACATTGTATTTTTGCGAGAGCTCAATTGTTCTTGAGTTCTTTAAGTTGTTGAGTGATTTCTTTCTTACAATCAATAGCTCAATAGTGAGATTGAGTATATAGTGTTGGAGATTAAAATACTTGTAAGGGTTTAAGCATAAGTCTTGGGTAGCTTGTTTAAGTTTGTAAAAGTTTAATCTATACCTTGAAGTAGATTGCCAGTGAATTGAAACTCTCAACTGAGATTGGAGAGAGGAGTAGGCTAAAAGGACTGAACTTATATAAATTACTTGTATTCTTTTGTTCTTCATTGTTCAAATAATTATTTTCTATTCCATTCAAAAATCTTAATTCACCCTCCCTCTTGGTATTTGTAGTATTTCATTATCATATAACATGCAATCTCTCGGAGGTTAGCTTTTATTGATTTTAATTTAATATACTACTCATAATATCTTAGATCAAAAATAGGAAGACATAAAAAATTTGACTGCTCTTACAGCCTCAAATGTTAATATACCCTCACATTGAATAATTCAGTTACTACATAACAATATCTTGATATTGTACATCTATTATATATCGAATCCAACTCATTTGTGTTTATTAAATATCAGTATCACGATACTATTCAAAATTTACATTCCTTATTGATATGTTAATCTGTTTAATCCATAGTTCTAGACTAAGTATTATACGGGCTTATTATTTTTACATTAATTATATTCATTCTCTTATTCCATTGCCCGTTATTCTTACAGTAGGAACAATTTCTTATACAATAAATGGCATTTAAACCTCTAATTACAAATATTGGGCTAAACCTGAAAAAGAATAATAGTGCTTTAATTTATAAAAGACATAAATCATATAAATAACAGGGAAATAATAATTTATACCAAACAAATAAAATATAAAATGAAAGAAATTGTTGATTGTCGCCGAAATCGATTGACAGAAGTTACCTTTTAGTTCTTACAAACAGGATATCCGAGCTATGCTGCGATTTAGAAAAAATCAATATTTTTTCGCATGATTTAAAAAAAATTAAAACATCATTAAATAATCTAAAATTAAATCTAGAAGTGAAAAGATAAATAAATAAATAAATAAATAAATAAATATATATATATATATATATATATATATATATTCAAAGTTTTTGTAAAGTTAAAATCCAAAAATTGAAAGAAAAAAAGAAATTGTAATTTATTAAATAGTTAAAAATGAAATAGTCCTTTTTCATACTATAATTTATGCATTTCTCTATTAGATATTATAATTTTTTTTTTCATTGTTGTAAATTTGAATATAAGTACTTATAATCCCTTAAGCTTATATATGGGAATAAAAAACTTTAAAGGTTGTAATCTATTTCCAATTTCAATTAACTAAGAAAAAATAGAAAAATTAATTAAAATCAACAATAGAAAATGAAATTATGGTCTATTGTAATTTTTTACAGTAAAATATATTTTAAATTTTTCTAAAAGTGTAAGGAGTTGACTGAAAAAAAAAAAAGAAAATTATAAAGAATACGAGTACAAAATTAATGATGAATGATGAAGGTAATTGCTTGTAACATTAATAAATGAATAAATGTCTAAAATTAGTATAAAAAGTTATATATAAATTTTTTTTATATATAAAATAATTTGTAATTTAAGTCTAATATGTATATTAATTTTTAAAGACAAAAACTATTTTAAATTAAACACTAAAATTATTTTCGAAGAAAAGTAAAAATTACTATTCCTATAACAGTGACTCCATGAACCAATTCTTATAAAAAAAGAAAAAACAAATGCTTAATAACATGATCATTTCCTACAAAATCTCATAATTAGCCATACTATTTTTCCTTTCTGCATCCATTGATCCATACTTACTAACCACACAAGTAAGTTTCAGGAAAACGCCGGCCGACAGATATTTTTGGAAGACCGAATATGCAAGTGACGATGGGTAAATTGTCATTGCAAATAAAAATACCGTTACATGAACAGTAATTACTCGAAAAGTTTTAGTATATATAATAATTTCTTACCATATAATTATCTATTTTGGATCACCATATAACAAAAATGCGATCTCTTCCTAAATTTTTGCTTCACTTTTCAATTTCCTTGTACCCTTCCTCCATTATTATTATTATTATTATTATTATTATTATTATTATTATTATTATTATTATTATTATTATTCCAGGTAGCTCCATTCGTCATCTTTTTAAACCATGAGTTCAAGGCCAATTCTTCCTTTAAAATCACTTCTACGTAATTAAAAATTGATTAAAGATGATTAACATATTAATTAACTAATTAAAGGAGTGTTTGGTTCAACTTTTGAAAACTGTTGTTAGTTGTTTGATATTTAATAACTATTCTAGAGGTGTTTAGTAAAATATTCCAAACTGTAGTCAGTTAGTTATTTTAGTATCAAACAACTTTTGTTTGAGAAAACTCTATTTTGAAACTTTTTTTTTTCAAAACAACTGTAGTTTTTTCTAATAAAAAAATAAATATATCCCTTTTGAAAATTAGCATTATTATTTATTTTAATATTTGTTATAACTAACCCATTCATATTTTACTATTTAACCTGTATTTTTCAATTATATAAAATAAAAATTTATTAAAAAAATATTAAATTAATTAATTATATTTATAAATTATATAATATAAATTTCTGAAAATTTTTACTATAATTATTATATTTTATTATTAAAATAAATAATTATTTAAAAATAATTATTTTATTTTATTTATGTATTCATACATAATAAAAATTATATTGGTAATTTTATATTCTAACAATCACTTTTACCAAATATCATCACAAATTAGCTGACAAATGTCATCTATCAACTACCACCAGCTACACTCAACGTCAAAATCAAATGGGGCCTAAATCTTCATATTCTTCCATCTAACTCCAAGCAAGGGTAATCCAGTTTTCTCCATTGAAGCTCACGGTTCGACCAATTTCTTATCAATTCTCTTTCAATCAACCGTTTCTCACCGATTTCTACTAAACAATTAAACTAATTTCATAAAGTTTCAATTAAATACATCAATACTCTTTTCTCCCAATTCCTCAATTTTCTCCACAATCCAAGCAAGGATAAAATCAAATTTCATCCCAATTTTGAAGAAGAATAGACAATTAGAGGAACATAAAAAACTCATCTCGATCTAGGGCCCCGAGGCCGAAGCTTCCTTCCATCAATTTCAATAACCCCGTGGCTCCACTTTGGATGATATTTCAGAAAAGTGGTCTCTCTCCCCTCTGTGTAAAAGTTAAATTGGATTAAAATAGAACAAATATGTAGTATGATGTGGCACTTTCTAGAGTAATCTAGTTAATTAAGTGTTATACATTTCATTTCATTTTATTTCCTTTTTATATTTGATGTTTTATTTTGTTAATCAGTATTATTATTAAATTTTCATCTCATTTCCTATTGATTCATAATTTAATTATTAATGTTTAATTTATTTCGTCAAATATTTCATGAAGTCCCTAAACTTTTGCCTTTCTTAATTAATTTAGTCCATAAAATAGTTTTCTTATCTTTCTTATCTTTTTTTTTTTAGCAATTTGAACACCAATACTAAATAATTTTCACAAATTATATAACCTATTAATTTCTCCATTAAAAATTTTAGTTATTGACTAATTTAATTTTCTCAAATTCTAATTCAAATTAAATAATGCATTTTTTTCGATTTAGCCCTAATTTCTAATTTCACTCAATTAATCCATAATTAAAATTCTCAGTTTTTTTTTTGATGTTTATCTTTCTTTAGTCAGACTTCGATCGATTTGGCCTACTGCAATGCACGCTTGCGATTCGATGTAGCGAACGTTACACTGTGAACTTGATTTTTTTTTAACTTGGCATTGCTAACACCTATTCATATATATATATATATATATGATATTTATTTTTTAAATTAATATGATATTTTTTTAAATAGTATGACAGCAATTTAAAAACACATATATTTACGTAGAACTATATATCAAAAGACTCTAACTTTGTTAGATATAAATGTATTTGCTCAAAACTAGTAGTATATAAGTTAGTTCAATATAAATGTATTTCTAGTGTGAGAGATGACTACAGAATTGAAAAAAAAATTGGTTTGAAATGTCATGTTATTGTCAAAGCAAATTAAATTCATTCTGATGATACATTTAATACAAAATTGAAAGTACATATATTTAATAATTAAAAAATATAAAAAATATTATTATTTTGATAGAAAAGTGAAATTTCATAATTTTTTAAGCTAAATTACCAAAAAAAATATGAATTTTCACGTTTGCATAAAAAATAATATATACTTTCAATTTTTTCAATCAAATAAATAAACTTTTAATATTTTATCAATTTAGACATTTTATTCAATTTGGTAGAAAAAATTAATAATTTATCTGAATTTTCTTACGTAGATATTGTTTTTGCTGACTAAGTAATTGATTTATCAATATTTTATATATATTTTATTTACTCACAGACAAGATAATATTAATATTTAATAGTAAGGGCGTTGACTAAAAAGTTTACTTGTTATAAAGTTTAGACAAGTCAGTAATTCTTCTTATCAAATTGGGCAGAATATCTAAATTCATAAAATATTAAAAATTCATTCATTTAGTTGAAGAAATTAAAAGTACATATTATTTTTGATACAATACTAAAAGTTCAGATTTTTTTCGGTAATTTAGCTATTTTTTTATTTGTAAATTGTCCTTTGATTAATTATAAAATTATGAAAACAATGCAATGTCGTGCACTAGAGAGCAGCGATAGTCCTTAATTTTTATAAAATCCCATAATAAAGAAATTGGTCATAGTGGACTGAAGTTAGAGGCCGTTAATTAGGCTTAGTTTTTTTTTTGGCATTTGTTAGTTATCACTATCTGATATAAATTGTTTGATAAAATATTCTAATTAGTCCGTTGATAGCCGATTTTTGCTGGAAAATTATAGTTAATAGCTATTTTGAGGTAAAATTCAGGTGAATTTCACACCTCCATTTTGGGAGGATGTCTAGAATTTTTGTTTTTTGTTATTCATATGCACGAAATAATAAATAAGTGAATAAAAAATTAAAATTCAAAGCAACTTCCTTACTAAAAAACAAAGAAAGGAAATAGGTTCCCTCACATAGGAAAGATGTGAAGTTGGGGGGAATGATTCATATAAAAATGCTAATTCTTTCAATTTTAAGTAAGTAGCTAGAAAGACACTTTTACGCACACAAGCGTATAAAATATAAATCTATGGTCCAAACCAATAATTAATATGTAGGCGCGTGAACTGTATATATGAATATCTGATGAAAATATCATGGTCAACTAAGTTTTATATTTTTATTCCTGCAAATTGAAGCTAATTGCGGGCGCACCAGATGTATTGCACACTCGGCATGTGTCTTGTGGGGAGTGTGGGCTTTCACGCTTGTGACAGATGATTGTGTATCCCTATCACAGTCGCATGCCCGTGACAACACTAGCGGCGCATGCAGGTTATGTGTCGAGCTCGTGACGTTTTGTCATGCTAGCGATAAGTAATTAGAATTGACTATCATGTCTGTGACTGTGTTCTAGGCGTGCAACATAGGTATTTCTAGAAATCGAATGTTGACCTTCTTGAGTTACAGAATTTGGATGGCTACTTTTGAACATAAATTTTTGTTACAAATTTTAATTCAAAGGTTTAATTAGATGCCTTAATGAGAATTTATTCACAATAATTTTCTCTCTCCTTTCTAATTATGTTGAAGACACCCAAAAAAAGTTCAGAAATTTTCCTTCTTTTCTTTTCTTTTTGTGATAGAAAGACATTATATCAATTTGCTATGGGTAAAGTTGTGGTATTCAACCTTTACTTTTAATTTGTTGCATTCTAGAAAACCAATATTGTTCATCCTCTAATATATGTGGTAGGGACAGATTTACCTTAAAAATACTGTGTGAAACATAGAATTCAGATTGGTTTTTTATGTTTTTGACTTTATATCTAATGCTGGATTGACATATTAGTTCTAACAATTTTAAGTTCAAACATTTGTTAATTGAAAAAACTTCATTTTATATTTTTATTATTAATAGATAATTGATTTTATTATATTTTTTATTTTGATAGAGGTGAGCATTTGGTAATTCAGTTATCGAATCGAAAAAAATTTTGGTAACCAAATATTGAATTCTTAAAAAAATCTCACTGATTACCGAACCGAATAAAAAATTCGATTATCGATTACTGAATTCAAAATCTCGGTTATTCGATTTCGATTTTTTATTGAATTTTTAAATATTACTTAAATTAATGAACTTTCATAATTTATTTAATTATAATAAGAATTCTAAATAAATAAAAATATCACATAAATTAAAAATACCATAAAATAATATTTTTTAAAATAAAAACAAAAAATATATTTTTGACAAATACAAATATCATAATAAAATTCATAAAAATTTAAAATAAATCAAAAATTAAAAATATAAAATTGGGTAATCACAGCAGTAAATTAATGAATAGCTAAAATAACTCAAATTTTACTACCGTTTACTAAACTAAATTTTTAGTTACAATAATCGGTTATCAAATTTCAATGGTTCGATTTTGTAATTCAGGATTATTGAACTATTGTACTCTCCTAAATGTATTGCCCTTATAAATTTTACTGATTATGAAACATTTATTTCCTTCCATTTAAATTTTTCATTTAATAATTATATAGTAACAAAATATAAAATTTTATAAATAATAGTTAAATAATATTAATTTTTATTTTATATTATAAAAGTATATAAAATATTTTAAAATATTATATATTATTTAATATATTAAGCATAAACTATATTAAAAATTACTAATATCTTTAATAAAAGAGCAATAACTAATATATTTTTATGAAATAAATATAGCCTATCCCAATCTATCTATTAGCTATTACAACTATTTACGATAGTTTTCTTTTATTTTAAAGAACATATTTGATATAGTAACTAATATATTAGAAGAAATTTAAAAATAAAAAGTAATATAAAATATTTACAAGTACAATAGACTCTTTACGCATAGGCGGATTCAAAATTTTTCCACAATGGAGCCCATATACATTGAGAAAGGGAACAGATGAAGGTGACATGAAGACCAGAAGAATGGATGGATGCAAAGGCGACTGCAGCGAGGAAAGACTGAAGAAGAGAAAAAAGGAGCAAATGATTGCAACTCGGAGAGAAAAAGAAAAGATGACCACGATGCAGAGGGGAGAGGAGTATAGAACTTTGAAGATGATTACAGACTGCAACGCATGGAGAAAAGGCTATAGGAAAGAAAAAAGGAATGAACGGATGACTGCCACACAATCAGGCATAGATGAATTAAGAGAGGAATGGAAGATTACGGGAGGAGGTAGAGCTGAAAAAAGAATATTTTAATCATAAATATTTTTTAAATTAAAGCAATTAACCTTTTTTTTTAAAATTTTTTTATAGAGTCCACTGTATTAAATTAATAGCATCCACTTAATTTTTAACATAAATATAATTAAAACGTATATTAAAAAGACTTTTATGAAAAAGTGGGGTCCGTAGACCCATTACACTGTTGATAACATAGATTGTCATTTTCTTTTCATGTTTATTCTTTATTTTACTTTATGTCATACAAATTAATATTTATTAAAAAATAAATAAATAATTTTTGTTGTAATGAAAGTGAAATATTTTTAGAAAATATAATTAAATGTTTTTCTAATTTCTAAAAATAAAAAGTAACAAATATTTAACCTATTTAATTAATTAAGTCAATACAATTAATATAAAATACATTTAAAAATATAAATATAATTAATAATAAAATTAATATAAATATAGTTATTAATATAATTATTAATATAAATGAGGGGGCATTTGGTTTATCCAATCCATGATAGTTGGAACTGAATCCTAATGCTGCCTGATCACCCTCCTTTCATGGCGGCTGCCGTGATGTTCCCTCTGCCACTGACTATGTTGGCCATGCTAACGTCTTCCAACTCTATTTCCCTAAACAACAATCAGTAACTCAGGTATGTAACCAGGCTTCAGAAACCTTTAAAGCCTTCACGTATGCGCAAGCCCTTCATTCTAATGAAGTGCAGTTAACGAGTTTCATGGATTTTAAGCCATCTAAACAAGGAGTTCTCCATGCAGTTAAAATCAATTATGATATTTACAAGAAACGATTGGCTTTATGTCAGCATAGCCTTATTGAAAAAGTCATTATAAGTAAAGGGGAATCTCCTTGGATTCTAACGAAACTGAAAAATAGGCTTACTTCAGTTTGGGGCTTGAAATCTCAATGGCGACTTATCTCTCTCGGTAAAGGCTTTTACCATGTCCTTCTACAATCGACACATGAAAAGGACCAGGTTTGAGGGCGTGGTTCGATCATGCTAAAGCCTGGAATTTTACGCTTACAGCAATACAGGTTTCGATCCTTATTAACAAAAGACATCAACTACACAGGTTTGGGCTCAGTTATATCGCTTCCCTTGGGAATTATGGGATCCTCAAATTATCTCTGATATTACAAAGAATATAGGCATCCCTCTTCGCATTGATCGCACAACCATTGATGGCGACTTGGGTCATTATGCGCATTTCTGATAGATATTGACCTATCTTCATCGCTTAAGTATAATCTTTTGCTGGATTGTGAGGGATCTCTCCTAGACATTGATGTTACATATAAAAATGTGTCGTTATATTGTACGACGTGTAATGTCTTAAAGCATGCCTCTACCTGTTATAGGTTGAATTCATCCAAACTTTGTGAATCAAGAGATATTGACAAGCATGATAAATCGAACAGACAGCCATTACGGGTCGTTCAAGAGTTCGTAAGGAGTGACATAGAAAGAATGAATCTGCAATCTCTGTCTCTAAATCTATTTAACGAATTAGAACAGATGCCAACATGGCATACCCAGCTACAGATAAATCGGTCCAAACTGAGTAGGTGCATAAAAATAAAGAGGATATAATTGCTCTTGAGCTCTAATGCTTGTGATACAGTTTTTCATGATGTCAAACATGTTATTCAGAGCTAGTTACAGATATATCTTTATGAGCTCCATCAAATTCCAACTATGGATGAAGTCCAACAGGTAGTGCTCCTAGCCCAGATGGTTTTATAGGTATTTTCTTCAAAACGTGTTGGCATATTGTGGGAAAAGAGGTGTTTGCAGTTGTTTGACATTTCTTTGTCAATGCTAATCTGATTGGGGGATTAAATTCCAGTATCACAGCTTTTGTTCCTAAAACATCTGATGCCCTCTCTATTGATATCTATCGCCCTATTGTGCTCATCAATTTCATCTACAAAGTTATCACTAAGTTTTGGCAGATCACTTATCTCTGATTGCTTCGAACATTATGTCTCTTCATTAATTTGGTTTCCTTAAAGATAGGCATATAGAAAGTTGTATAGCAGCAGCCTCCGAGTGTGTAAATCTTCTAGATTCAAAAAGCTATATGGCTCTCAGGATTGACATCAAGAAAGCCTTTGATTCTATGGAATGGAATTTTATTTTAGAAGTGCTATGCTGCTTTGGCTTTTCCCATACTTTTTGTTCTTGGTTTCAGAAATCTTTCAGTCAGCAAGAATTTCTATTTCTATTAATGGGGCAATGCAAGATTGCTGCAAGTAGAAAATATATTTGGATTGAGAGAAGTTTTAGGTATCGGTCAAAATTAGAGATTTCAAAATTTTTTTAATTTTACCGAAATATGCAATCAAATATTGCATAACATAAAAATATATTTTTCATGTTAACGTTGAACATTTATTCATAATTTTTAGCAAAACATATTTTGTAATCTTTATGTATAATATCTATTTTGCCAAAATCTTTCCATGATTTTTAAGAACAAAATAGAAAATAAAATGATTATGACAAATTTTTTATTACCGAATTCACCAAATGTAGAAATCTAGCAAAAATACAAAAAACTTTAGTCGCCTTAAATGAAACTTCTTTGCTAGTCCCAGATGTATGATTACAAAATTTTTTCGTTGAACTGATGAAGAGAAATTGAGAAAAATAATTTTTTTTTCCTTAGGAACCGTTTTGTTCCTCAAAACCCCTTCCCCATTTTAATCCTTTTTCCACGCAGAAGGATTAAGGGATGAGTGGTTGGACGGGTGGCTATTGGTTTAATATTTTTGATTTTTTTTTATTTTTTGATTTATGAAACAATAATGGTGCAATAATTGCATAGCTCATTTTCTAGCTACCATCATTAATCATATAATCAATTTTTTCTTTTATTATATGTGTTAATTACTTTAATATACCACTATAGTTAACATAATTAACAACTTAATTAAATTATAATAATTTTAATTAATACTTTAATTAAAATTATAAATAGGAGAAATAGTTAAAATTAATCAACATTAATTTTAACTATCTCTCCTATTTATAATTTTAATTAAAGTGTTAATTAAAATTATTATAATTTAATTAAGTTGTTAATTAAATTAACTATAAAAGTATAAGCAATAATTTCTAATTTAATTCTCAATTAAATTAATCTCCACATCATAAATATGGACTAGACAAATAATCTATTTTGTGTGTGACTTATTAGGTTAAAAATTTTATCGGAATGGAAATATAATATTAACTCCTTAATATTATATCAGATATCATTTCTGAATTCCTCGTATACTCGGATACATTAAATATTTTTCCGAAATTCTCCTTTTAATTACCAATAAAATCTCAAATATTAATTTGACCTCTAAATCATAATATTAAGTCCTCTCGTTATGATCCCGATATTGATTAGGGTCACAACGTGTCAAACCCTATTAGTCAATATACTAATGAGTGATAATTTGTGTTTGGATTAAAATAAGACTTATCATTATTAATTAGATTAATAATTCAATCTTATCATTATTAATCTAATTAATAATTCAATCTTACATTGAATAAGTCATATTTCTCCTTACTAGGAATTTATTTTATTAGAACCAAAATATCAAATCTATTAGGATCTTGGTCTGGTGCTACAGGGTAACAAGTCATACTATTGGTAATCTCATGTCTCACTACATGACAAACTGTGGTGACTACAAGCCAGATTATCAAGCGCGAATAGCCCAGTATAAGGCAGGAGCATTTCCACAGCTACCCATGAAAGGACAGTCTTGACACCTCAAGTCAAAAGACTTCGAGTCGTATAAGAATCGTATATTATGACCAAGATAATAACTGTTGACATCTAACACTATCTGTGCAGTTATTATTAGGTGTCACTGTTCGGTGCCCTTAACTCTTTAAGAATCCACTAGTTTATCTAGATATCATTGTATCATGGAGAATGAGATTCTTCCTCAAAATAAATCATGTGATAACCTAGAGGTTCAATGAATACTCAATTCATTGTACTATACCGGTTATGAATATTTTTAAGATTATCTTTTAGCAGAGATATTTATCTCATTATTATCAACAACTTGATAATAAATTTTCTGTAGATAATCAAATGGCCGTATATTTCATAGTATATTTAACTACTGTATTCATAAGATAATCAATAACTTGAATATTTATTTATTTATTATGAATGTGAAATATACATGTGTCCATTGTGCTATATTATTTAATCTATAAAAAGTAGTGAATGCACTTAGGCATACACACTATTGATAACAAACTCTCACTTGCACTAGTGTCATTCACTATAGTATTTAAGACCTATCTTCTAAAGATGGTGGTCTAACTGCCCCTGTATCATAGGCTTCGTGAATGGATCAGCTGCATTGTCAGCTGATAGAACTTTCTGCACCGAGATATCACCTCGTCCAACTATCTCTCAAATTAAATGATAACGCCGAAGCATATGTTTAATGTTCTTGTGAGACCTTGGTTCCTTAGATTGTGCAATTGTCCCATTATTGTCACAATACAAAAGAATGAAACTATGAATAAATGGAGCCACATCTAAATCCATTAGGAAGTTCTTCAACCACATGGCTTCTTTGGTGGTATTTGAGGCTGCTAATTATTCGGCCTTTGTAGTAGAATTAACAATTGTCTTTTGCTTAGAACTTTTCCATACTACTGATGCACCATTCAGGGTGAATACATGCCCTAATATGGACTCTAATTCATCCTTATCTTATTGAAAATCAGAATCTATGTATCCAACCATACTCAGATCGTCTCCTCCATAAACCAAAAACAAATCTTTAGTCCTTCTCAAGTACTTAAAGATTGCCTTTACTGTTGCCTAGTGGCCTTCACCAGGATCAGATTGATACCTGTTAGTCAAGCTAACATCAAAGCCTATGTCTGGTCTAGTACACAACATAGCATATATTAGACTGCCTATGGCCGAAGCATACAGTATGCTAGCCATTTGTGCTATTTCTTTAGGAGATTTTAGACTCATTGCCTTAGAAAGATGCACCATGCCTCATAGGTATTAATTCTCTTTTGGAATTTTCCATCCCAAATCTTTTTAGGATCTTTTCCAAATAGAGGGCTTGGGACAATCCTAACATTCTCTTAGCTTTATCTCTATACAGCTTAATACCGAGAATGTAGGCTGCTTCTTCTAAGTCTTTCATAGAGAAGGTGGATGACAACCAAACCTTTATATCAATTAGAAAACCAACACCATTACCCATGATTAGAATATCATCAATATACAAGACTAAGAAAGCAATATTGCTCCCACTAACTTTCTTGTATGCACAAGCCTCATTTGGATTTTGAATAAAGTCATAACTTTTTATGGCTTCATCAAAATGCTTGTTCCAGCTCCTTGAAGCTTGCTTAAGACCATAACTAGATCTTTTAAGCTTGCACACTTTGGAACTATCTTTAGAATCAAATCCTTTAGCTTGTTCCATATAAATTTCTTCTTCAAGAAATCCATTGAGAAAAGCAGTTTTGACATCCATCTATCATATCTCATAATCATAGTATGCTGCAATAGCTAAGAGTATTCTAATACTTTTAAGCATGGCTAC